>CM056604.1:15544599-15573636 GCA_029721355.1 Tegillarca granosa
TAAGTATCTGGTAAGTACAATAAACATACACTGCTACAGCTTGTGACGTCTAAAGTTTCAATTTGGATCGAAGTTAAGATATCTTTTTAGATATATGCCAGATACTTGATAAAATTGGTAATTCACAACCTTGGATCAGACTAGTTCAGGTAGGAAACAGCAGGTGAACAATATGCATTTTGTTCATCATACGAATGCTAAAAAGTCGGCCTGACAAACTTCAGGTATTTTTCGGCGTACAAGTGAGCAACACTCTAAAATCATTGCTTTATAGATTACAGTGCCTCTCACCACTGTTTTCGAATCCTAATCGACTAATGGAGCTTATCGAGCAGATTCCAGTGTTAGAAAGTTTATATCTATTCTGACGTTTGGTGTTTTTCTCTGGGTATCCTCTTTCATTCTTAAACTGATCGCTTCAACAGGGATATATAATAACACTAGATATGTTTCTTTGAAACAGATGTGTCGCCTGACACTGCATAAAAATCAATCAAAGGGAAATAATTCAAAAACGGAACAAGATAGAGTTGTGGTTCTTGTGCACTGCACTTTGAGTCATTGGCAGACACATGTACACCAAGATTGGAGTCATTTGAACATACTACACCAAAGTTATGCTCCGGACAAGAAATGCTCTATAAAAATCAATCAAAGGGAAATAATTCAAAAACGGAACAAGATAGAGTTGCGGTTCTTGTGCACTGCACTTTGAGTCATTGCCAGAAACATGCATACCAAGTTTGGAGTCATTTGAACATACTACACCAAAGTTATGCTCCGGACAAGAAATGCTCTATAAAAATCAATCAAATGGCAATAATTCAAAAACGGAACAAGATAGAGTTGTGGTTCTTGTGCACTGCACTTTGAGTCATTGCCAGAAACATGCACACCAAGTTTGGAGTCATTTGAACGTACAACACCAAAGTTATGCTCCGGACAAGGAATGCTCTATAAAAATCAATCAAAGGGAAATAATTCAAAAACGGAACAAGATAGAGTTGTGGTTCTTGTGCACTGCACTTCAAGTCATTGCCAGAAACATGCATACCAAGTTTGGAGTCATTTGAACGAACAACACCAATGTTATGCTCCGGACAAGGAAACCCGGACGCCGCAGACGCCGACGCAGACGCCGACGCCGCCGACGGAAGTAATCACTATATGTCGCCTAGTCAGGCGACACAAAAACCACTTAGGATTTGACAACGATTAATACCTGTTACTGTTACAAGGGTTACTTTGATTATCTGTGAACCAGATTATCTTACCTTCTTTCTATATATTTTGTTTATATACAGAATCATATTAAACATTTGTAACAAATAGCTTTTGCAACTGCTTCAAAATGAATATTTCAAATATTGTTATATAGTTGTTTTCATCAATTACACTACAATTTTTAAAAGCCGATTGTCAAGTTTGTCAATGCATCTACATTAGTGGATAAAAAAAGTTATTTCAGAAAAACTGATGAATTGATTTTATGGGGATAAATTTACATCGACTCAAACATAAAGTTGTAATAATGTCACGTAAAAATTTTAATTTTTAAATGTTTTTTCAAATGTTTGAAACTTAAGTTTTACCTCAGAATCATTTGTCGAAGATTTAGAATTGTTGAATGAAATTATCTTTAAAATACAAGTTTTTTATATGTGTATAAATAAAAAATATAAAATAGAAAGTAGAAAATAAAACCTTCAGAAAATTTGTGAATTTAAAGTTCGAACTCCGCTTATCTAAAGATGAATCAAACTGTGGCACCGTTTCAAAGAAGAACGAAACGTTTTGCTTACCCGGTGAGACAAAAACGTCAAAATGAAACATGATAAAAATCAAAAGTGGTAGTTGTTTGAAGTAATAAATTCTATATTATTTATCGCTCAAGTTATTATTTCTTTACATAAATCAAAACAACCTCTTTCTGCTCTTCATAAATATGTAGTTGTTATTTGGGTTTGAAACTTAATTTTAAAGTTTGAACGAATCACTTTTTCCGTACTTTTTCGGCACTCCTAATTTTTTACTATGTCAGGAACGTGAATGCTTCGTAAATTTCAACTTGAAAAATCGAATTGAAATATATAGCGTATAAAAAAACTCAAAGAATATAATATGTTGACAATTTTTTTCTAGTTTCATATGCTACCAAAATTTATATCAAACGTTCAACAGACCGTCCAAAAATCAGAATGGTGTAGTTTGGCGTATCTGCCAATTAAAGGGTTAAAAGAGAGCCCGAAACATTTAATATTATACATTAATATACATGTATTCATCTAATTGAAAAAAAAGAATAACACAAAAACATTAATTGAATATTGGAAAGCCTTCTCAAATGTTATCTACAAACCTAACGGGGTCTTTCTGACAACACGATGAATATTTATACTCACGCTTAAATCTACTTCAACCAGTGACGATTCCGAAAATACAATTGATTTCAGTATAGCCATTGCCCCGTCTGTTGTTATAGGGTTATTGCCAATCTGAAAATATCATTCCGACCAAATACTTGACATTTCGTCTATACTAAACAAGAAAGATTGGGGATCAATTTTAATTTCAATTTCACTTTATTCTCTCAAGCCCACAGGAGGTGATATATTACATACAAATATATTAGGCGCATGCCATTACACAAATTGATTACAAAATATTGAACAATACATAATATAGATAAATAAATGACAATATTACATGAAAACTTAATTAAATAATTTGAATATATATATATATTGTATATACTAGTAATCAAATGCACTGATGATACAAACATATTTACAATGTATAAGTTGGCAGTAAAATACAATGGAGGTGGTATATAAAAATGCATGTTAATGACAAGGAAAACAAATTTATATAATAATAATAATTATTATTATTATTATGATATGAATATGAATAGTAATAATTTATGTTTTTGAGGATAAAAAAGCAAATTGAATTATATATATATTGAGAGGTAAATCAATCAATCAATCAATCTTATTTTATTTTATTTTATTGCTATGGTATAAGGCAGAAAATTGAATATATATATATATATATATATATATATATATATATATATATATATATATATATATATATATATATATATATATATATATATATATTTATTTATTTATTAATTTCAATTCGTTTCATACCACAAATCGTTGCCGTCATTCGTTCAGTTGTACCGCATCTTCTTGTAGTTTTTTATTTGCTTTTTTCCCGATTTTTATTCAAACTTATTTATTTTACTAATTTTAACGAATTTCTGTTCACAAGAGTCGGCGTTTTTATTAACAAGTTTGATTGAGGTTTCAACTTGTTCAACTCTATATGTGACCTGTGCAAGACCTTTATCAATGTTGTCTAGCTTTGTTAAAGCAATTTCAATATTGGAGAACATAGATGAAAAATCATGTATCATATGTGTCAGCCTAGTGGTAATTTCTTGAAAATAAAAATTCAAGTCAATAGGTACCGCTGCGGGTGGAGTAAAACTCCCCGAGGGTATCCATAACTCAGTAGGCAGTACTTTGAGCTGTCAGAAAATGTACCATTTAGCAAAATTTTCAGCCCTCTAAAACTTGAAATTTATTTAAAACTAAGGTTTGTTCCCTCATGCAAAGCATTCCTTAACTGGATTTGGATTTATATTATTTTGGAACTTTAGATTCATTATTTTCAACTGTTTGGCTTATGTTTTTATCTATCAAACTTTTCAGTCATAGTTTCACTGATGAGGAATGAATTTCCGAAATGTGCACATCTGGCACATCAAATTTAACTGGTATTTGTTATATATTTATTGGACCCAGTAGCTAGCTGTATGTTTTGGTCTCTAAATACCAGGCTGATAAAAATTTGGTACAGGATGGCCACTTTGATACCCGTTCATATCGTATAATACACAATGTGCTGAATTTAAAGAACCACTAAGAGAGCATTCAGTCACTACCAATTTTTAACATCTATAGCTATGTACCGATATTTATCACATATAATATGATGTACAAAATGTACATACGCTATAGTCAATAATTGATAAGGTAATAAGGTAATACTCAGGTACATATAAAAAACAAAAGTGAGCAGTTTTCACAGGTGACAACGAAAATGTTAAGATTTGAACTTCAAATACTTGTTTCTCACTTAAGAGAATGAATGTTCAATATTAAAAAATTTATAATGGCACGATTAGTCTCTAAATATCAAATTAAAAACCAACCTTTTAGAACCTTTTAAAACTATTTTTTTCTGTTGATAAAAACAGACTCTTCTTCATAGGCATGCGCACCAATTTGTTGAAGGGATTTCGAAATGATTTGTTTCATGTACAGGATGTTCCAAACCGTGCTCCTTTGGGTTCATGTCAGGAGTATGACTCGTCTTATTGATTAACTGATACTGAACAACAACACGTGCTCTGTGAGTCGGGCATAAATCTTTCATCAAAGTGATGTTTTGACCGTAACACCAGTCTTGCATGATCGTAAACAATATCATCTCACACACCTGTAAGACCAATACGTGTAGCTCGTTACGTTTACCAATACTAATTCCACCACAACTTAATTTGTCGGCCAAAACGGTCCTGCTGAACAATGCCTTTTGTAGTCGTGAAAGTAAAAAAAATTGATTTATACTGAAGTAGAAGAAGGGTTAGAACTTAAATCATAATTACTGTGCTTGTCCGGATCACGTCGTAATTGCAGATGACTTTAATGCCTGATATATTTTTATAGCAAAACAATTACTAAAAACTTTTTAAATAGTAATTATCTGGTCCAATTTTTTAGAAAGTATGCCTATGTGTAGCAGATTGTAATATATTCTCTGAAAGTAGTATTGACAGTTCCTCATACAATCTTCCAATATAGCAAATACAAACTATTTCATCCATTAAATTATTTTTACTAGTAAATATAAATCGTGAAATAAATATATAACAAATACCTGCTAAATTTTGATGTGCCAGATGTGCACATTTCGGAAAATCATTCCTCATCAGTGACACTAGGGGCCGAAAAAGTTGATAGATTAAAAAACATACGCCAAACAGTTGTAAATTAATGAATCTAAAGTTCCAAAAATATGTGAATAAGCTTTTAATGGAGAGTTTCTTCTAAAAATTTACATGAGACATAACTTCCTCTGCTGAACACCAAAATAAATGATGGTAGAAATGTGGATATTTGAATGACAAACTTGTTGAATTGTCTTATTAAAAGAGGAATTAAAATAACCCGTATACCAAACGTTACTGTACCACTGAAAAAAAGAAGTAAGGTCGACGTCGTCAAATGAGGAAACTAAGATTTCAGATTGAAAGTCTAGAGCTAGACAATATTAATCATACAGCGAATACAAAGATGCAAAAAAGAGCTTTCTTGGGATATGAGTAATATATAACTCACTCTGTTTACCAATGCGTGGATTTAGTTTGTCATAATAATAATAATTATAATAATAACTAGAGATTGTAACTGGGATACCAGTTACGTATGATTCCCCACCATCCATAATCTATATATTGTCTAAAATATACACCTGCTGATGGACTGATCTCGAGATGGATTGATAGTATCCATTACTAGTAATCGAAAGCTGACTAAGAGAAAGGGTGGAAGACAAGTAAATTTAAAGTTAACATCGAATTGTACAATTAAAATTCGAGCAGTATTCATTTTAATATATATTTTCATTCCCTCATACCCCATTGTTGCAACAATGTTTTTTTTGTTAAAAGAAACCAATTGATCACGGGAGTCCGAATCTGCATGTATAAATTTATAATTCGAAATGTATGTAAATTATACAAGTTTAATAGATCAGAATCATGCGTTCTGTCTTCTGACATAGGTCCTATCCATTAAATTGGCAATTCTATTAGCTGGTGTATTTTGATTGGACAGGTATTCAACTTTGATTGATAGCAAATCTATTTCACGAACTGTGAGGTGTTTAACCAACAAATTTGATTGACGTGTGTCATGACTGTGAAGTAGCCATAACCTACATATTAATGGATAATTGACAAAGAGATTAAAGCAATTATCCATATCAAAACATGTAATAATGCTATTGAATTTGTTTACAATTCTTTGAATAGGAATTTAATCCTGTAAACTTGCCTTAAGAAATGAAATCAAGTATGCCATAAGATAGTGTTTCTTGACTGAGGGTGGGTGTTAAGAATTCTGGCTTCCCACCCCTACCCTCTCTTGAAAATGATTTCCTTGAGGTTTTTATCACTCTTTTCAAAAGTCCATAATGAACAAAAAAATATACAGATGAGTGGAAAGGATTTTAACTATTTAAAAGCTATACATATACATAGCACCACCCACAGTGGGAAATGACCTTAGGTGCCCTTTATTAATATCACTCTATTCAACTTTTCATAAGGAACCAGAAAATACATAAATTAGGGGTGGGGATTTCAATAGTTTAAAATTAACTTAGCACCACCCAGCCCTACCCTTCAGTGGGAAAGGACCTTAGGTGTCTTTGATTAGTGTCATTCTTTTCATTTTATCATAAGGAACCAGAAAATATATACTTTAGGGATGAGTTTATGAGTTATGACAAAGCCCTATATATGGTTTTATAGCACACCGCAAAGTGTTTAAGGAAAAATTGGTGATTTTTGATTTTAAGACCCCATCTTCCTGTCCCTCACCCAATAAATACCCATGGATGTAAAACTTTAATCGTGCAGGAACCTATCCTAAAATTTTGAACGAGATTGAATGATGCGTTTAACTTGTTTGGCAGTGCTGATAAAAATTTGATATATTTTTAACAATTTAATACATAGTAACTGAGAATTTATTAAGAACAAATTATGTATGTGAGAAAGAGGTTAGTCACTTTATTAACATGTAGTTCATTAACATTCAATCATTTTTGTTTAGTGCTAAACCGTATACATTAATTCAGATTACCCATTTTTATCGGGCGCTCATATATCTGAGAAACTGAATAAGAAAGAAGAAGATTCTGTAAGAGTTATCTATCTTTGTACGTATTGGACAGAAAGATGTTTGGAATTAAATTACGCAATTTACACGCACCGACCGCTGAGCCGTCGAGTTAGAAAAAAAATTGATCATTTATCCATATCTACCAAGATAGCAGATTGTTGGTACCAAATTTCATCGAAACCCATCATACTGTTTCCGAGTTCTGCACCGGACAATTTTAAGGAAGAAAAAAAATTATAAAAATAATAAAAATAATAATAATAAGAAGAAGAAGACAGAACGAAAACAATATGATTCCCCACCTTTGGGTGGGGAATCATAAATATCAGTGCCGTGATTGTTTTATTTATTCGTAAATATTATTTTCATAGCTTATTTTTTCATTTGTTAACAATTACTTTTGCTTTGATTGTATAAAACGAATATTGTTTCCGTTTAATGGACATCTACATGGAAATAAAACAGCCGTTTTGTTAATTTCAGATTTCTTTGCCTTTTTTTTTATTTTTTTTTTTTTTTATTTTTTTTTTTTTTTTTTTTTTTTTTTTTATTTTTTTTTTTTTTTGTTTCCGTTTAAAATCAACCAATTTAAATAAAGATGACAATGTGTGTCCAACTTTGTGTAGTTTAAAGTACAGGATAAGATGGTAATTCTGACAAGTTGTTATAAACATTTACGAGTTGACTTGTTATTTATCTCCTTGTATAAATGTTGTTTATTTTGGATGTGCTATATGTGCACGTTGTTAAAAATCCTTCCTCATTAGTGACAATAGAGGCCGGAAAAGTTAATAGATAAAATGTAAGAAAATTCAAAATTTACAGTTTCAAAGCAAATCCTTCAGTTTTTAAAAACTACATTCCACAATGAAAAAATGTAAGCATGAATGTTTTATATGAAAAGTAAATATTGCACAAATACCGAATAATATCACTAAATAATGTTTCATATGGTTTTAAAAAGTTATCATTATAAAAGTCTGAATTTAAAAAAAAAAAAAAAAATAGATAACTTCTAATTACGATCCGTAAGATTCATTCCTAATAGCTGTAAATAAACGGAATCTTCTAACGGGTTGGTCCATGTTTAACGATGATAATTATTTGCTTGGAGCATTGCGCACGGATGAACGGAAATTCCAATGAATCTAAGGTGAAACCTGACAAATTTGTATCAATTGTCCGTTCGAGATTTTATCGTTGAACCAAATGTAAAATTGTTCATTAGGAACATCATTAATTAGATCAGCAACGTTTCAAAATTATTCCTAGGAAAACTTAATGCAGCTTTAAATACAAAAAAGGTCATTGTTGAAGATTTTATTTCTGGGAAAGTTTCAGTACGTTATGAACTTTTATTATTTAATCGAAAACACAAGGCCTGATCGATCAAAATT
This sequence comes from Tegillarca granosa, assembly GCA_029721355.1. Lineage (NCBI taxonomy): Eukaryota > Metazoa > Mollusca > Bivalvia > Arcoida > Arcidae > Tegillarca > Tegillarca granosa. Next base: position 15,552,983 of record CM056604.1, read on the forward strand.
TTCAGTTTCTTTTTATATGGCCTTCAGACTTATTCAGATAAAGTCTATTCTACATCTGGCATCAACCAAATGTGGATTCTCAAAAATTCTCAAGAACTACTTGACCATTTGTTTCTAATACTCTATCTTCGGTAAAAAGTATAAAAAACTTTTGATTTTTCTACCCTTTACACCACTATCCTTCATGCTAAATTGAAAGAACGTCTAAAACAAATCATTCACTTTTCATTCTTTTACAAAAACGGTAAACCAATATATAAATATCTAGTGCTCAACAGGGATTCTGGTTATTTTGTAAAACACCATACAGACTACAAAAAAAAAATATACTGAAGATACCATCAACAAAATGTTAGAGTTTTTGATAAACAACATATTTGTTGTGTTTGGCAATATTATCTTTCAACAATCAATCAGTATACCAATGGGCACAAACTGTGCACCTTTGCTTGCTGATTTGTTTCTTTATTCATTTGAATCAGAATTTTTACAGAACCTTGTCAAATCTGGAGATAAGACTGTCGCTAAATCATTCAAATACACATACAGATATATAGACGACGTTCTATCTCTAAATAATCACAAATTTGGAGAATATGTGAATGCCATCCATCCAAGTGAGCTTGAAATAAAAGACACGACAGATTCTCCATGTTCTGCTTCATATTTGGATTTATACCTCAGTTATGACACCCACGAAAGGTTACATCTGAAGCTATACGACAAACGTGATGGCTTCAATTTTTCTATTGTCAACTTTCCGTTTCTTTGCAGTAATATCCCTGCTTCTCCTGCGTATGGTGTATATGTTTTACAGTTAATACGGTACGGTAGAGCTTGTTCCCACTATGGGAACTTTCTGCAACGAAGCAATTTACTTACAATTAAATTGTTGACACAAGGATATAGTCTAATCAGGGCCCTTAAAAAGTTTTATGGCCGCCATCACAATATTGTTGATAAGTATGTAGTCACTATATCCCAGCTTATACTGGATATATTTGACTTACCATAGTTCTTTGTTCCTTTAATTCTCAAAATTGACTTGCCCGTTACGGGTGTAGCTAGCTAGACAGGAGGTGCTTACCCTTCCGGAGCACCCGGCCTCACTGCCTTTATGAAAGTTCACGTGTATAACATATTTTGCCAGTTTGCAAAGTTTTTACTTTGTTTTTTGGATTTTGATATGGACAAGGACTGGTATGTTTGTTTTATTTCTTAGTTTTTAATTATAATACCTTTAAACTAAGAAGATGTTTATTTCTAACTAAACCACGCAATAACTGTCTAAATGCATCATATGACACACGATTAGATGCTAGATCTAATGCTGTTAATGTGCAGTTTATCATTAAAGCCTTTCCCATCTCATGGCATCCTCCCATACCAAAACCATTCCAGGATAATATTAATGTCTTTAGTGTGAAATTTTCCTAAAAAGATAAAGAGTTATTAAATTGTCTTTTTTTAATTTCATTTTTTTTACAATTTCTTTAGCACAAGAAATGAAAGCTGTTTATGAAATGCATGAACATATGGCATATATTTTGACCCTTAATTCCTTTTTGCTTATATCATAAACTCTTTATCTCCATTTGTTTGCTTTCTTGGTTTTCTCGTATTTACTTACATACAGGCTCCAACAAATAGCCATTGCACCTCTTAGGCGTAGATGATTCCAACTTAAGTCTATTTTCTTTAAGCTTTTATTATTTTTTTCTGTAACAATATAAGTAATAATATCAACATTTAAGCTATAATTCGTACCAAATATATATGAAATTTTAGAAATTTTAACTTAAAGACAGCTTAGAACACAAAAATACACAAATACCTAAAGCCTTTCCAATTATGATTCCACCCTCTTCTCCGATGCAATTTCCCTGTATCACAAATGTCTCTAGTATGCTTTTACGCTAGATAAATTAAAACCAAAAATTGTTAGTAAGAATAAGTAAGCTATAAAACAAGCTGGCTGATATAAAAATGGATTGAACTATGTAAAATTTTTCTAAAAGAATAATGAATCAAACACACTCTTATAAAGTACGGTTTGTTTTTAACAAAATAACGTATTACTGAAGATGATGTACAAAATATGAAAAGTGTGAATTGCTAATTATTCGATAATTTTAATTCTTATTTTAATTCACGTGCAATCTATTTTCTGTCATTACACAGACTGTCATTATCATATATATTAATTTATTTTGCATCCATTGCCCATTAGCTCTCATTAGTTATCAGAATACTAAATTCGACATTTTATATAAATGTGGATCGAAATTAACTTACTCTTATTAACTTGACTAGATACAATGCGTCGGCTTCTTTAAATCCGTTGGCTTAAAAAATAAATACTCAACATAAAAACGAAAGATTCTGAATGTATTTTTAAATATTTAAAAAGTAAAACAATACAAAATACATTTTGAAAAATGTTTGACAGTCTTTGTTAGTTGTGAGGTAAAGGCTGCTCAAAGAAATTGCAGAGAAAAACGTCATACGCTTGGACAAGGAAGGCTAGAACAGCATTCCTAATCGGAGCCAGTTAAATAATTAACTTCCTCGCCTTGACGATATTAATTTTAAATCGACACAAATGTTTACGATTTTTACCAACTTGGAAGTTGGAAAGAATATTTAATAACAAACTCTTTTTAAAACAATAAAAAAAGAATAAAACACAATTTCTGAAATAGGAATGAGTGGTAAAATATTATCATCGTAATGCTTAATTCAATTTTATTTGAGAATTACAAGAATTGCAAAAACAACTTTTGATATTACATAGATATACATGTACTAATATTAACATTTCAACAAAGATGAATTTAAGAAAACCTTTTGTGATAATTCAAATTGAGGTGTAATAATTTGAAATAATGCGTGCTTATTTCATCGCAACATGTACCACAACCTGGTAGACTACATTCTATGACCGCAATTTCAAGACAATTTTGTATCTTTTTATTGACTGGTGGAAAGCATCAACCCAAATAAAAACTTACGTGTATTTTAATGTCATGATTTCATTTCTAGTCAGCTTAGAATTTGAAAAGAAAAAAAAACAATGATTTACATGCCAATTTTTTTTAAAGGAATAGTATTAACGAGGTAGTATAATTATCTTTTATTTGCTTAATAGATTTTTCCCTTTTCTCAGTCAAAAGAGACAAAAGAATTTATTTTGACCGACCCGTGTAATGCACAAAAACTATGGTGCGCTAATAAAATTTTAATGACAATCGACTCATTGCAATAAACATGTATTTATAATTTGTTTTTTAAAAAAAGCATACCAGATGCATCTAAATGTATGACATTTCCAATTCCCTCACTTAAGAGTTTTGCACCTTTAGTCTGTAGATTGTTACCTGAAATATTCTATCAAAAAAAAAAAAACAAAACAAAACAAAACAAAAACAAAACAAAAAAAACAAACAAACGGTTATATCGTTATATTGTCATATAAATTTATTGTATTTATTTATTTTTTAATAAAGGACATGTTTGTCATTTTCTTATTGCTCCCGAGACCAGACCAAATCATACAAAAAAGTATGAATCCTACGCCGTGATATTTTAAGGATGCGCCATCGTAATTATTTATATAATTTTTCTGCTTCTAATATTAACTGAATTAAACTAATCAACACCTTTTTTTGGCATATGGTAAAAGTTCGTTTTTAAATTGCCTTATTCAAAATGTTTCAACAATGTTTGTGTAGGCATTCTTTGATATACTAGTATATTTTAATCTGTTTTATGCTCATTACAAATGTGCACTTACCAACGATGTAATACAAGCATTATTCCTTATCATGTTTAGTAGATAATTCAGTCCTTCGCTTTCTATTCCATTATCAGCGATATTCAATTTTTCAACACTAGTGTTATGCTTTTTGACATAGCAACAGTAAAAAAAAATCTTATTATTAATTTTAATATTTCGATTAAAGTATCTCCTGCAATCACAGTAAAAGTCACTCCTGTGTCGATATTTTTTGCTGTAGTGTACAATATACCTATTATTTTATCCCCCCCAAAAAAAAAAAAAATAGAGTATTGTGACCTTTAAAGAAATTTTTTAAAAAATCAGCCATAAAAATGTCCTTAACCCTTAATTATCTTGTAAAGTTACACCTTGTCCAATCTATATTCTTTTTAAAAAATTACCAATAAATTTGTCTATTTTTGTTATGTATTTGAATATATTTATTGATATACACATGTTATTCTAAAATGATATATGATTTTATAATAATGTTTAAATGTTAATATTTATGTACCACTAAAGCGATTGCTACTGCTTTTGCACCATTTGGTCCCAATCCAAGATGTGGCATACATAAGTTTACATCTTTAATATGGCGGAAGAAATAAGAAGATGGAACAAGACAAGTTGTAAAAGAACAACGCTTAAAACTGTGTAGAGAAGAGCCAGATTTATTGAAGATGGTATCTAGTATCAAATAGCCACGTTGACGTAAGAACTAACCATTAATTTCCTTTAAAAAAAACTCTAAATCACGAAATACAAAATACGTATATATATACATATCATATACATGTAAATAGGTACTCATGAGAAGTACTCACATTGGTATGTGATATAAACATTGTTTTGTTAATGTTGTACCTATCCATAAATATACATATCCATATAAATACAGTACAAACTATATTGTTATGTCCGAATCGGAACAAGACGATATAAGCGTACAAGATAGCAAAAGACAGAGGCGCTTTACGAATACACCTACAACTGAATCTCATATTGGTACTTATTTTATTACACCAACAATGTCGACAGTACCAACGCCAATCCATTTGCCATATCAGCCTATATTCCCTCCACCATCTCCCCAGTATCAACAATTAACGTGTACTCTACCAGAGGAGGAAGTCATAAAAATAACCAAATCTATTCAAACATCTCTACAAACTGAAATAGTGAAAGAAATAAAATCTGTAATTTCTTGTATGCTCGACGATCTTGCGAGAGAAATAAAAAACGAAAATAAAAGTGTTAAAAACGGAAAATAATGCTTTGCGAACCGAAAACGAAAATTTGAAAGCCAATATTGATGAACTGGAACAATATTCAAGACGTAACGCAATACGTATCACAGGCATCAGCGAAAACGAAAATGAAAATACTGACGAATTAGTAAAAGAAAAACACAGGATCGACTCTCACAGCGACTTGTTAAAACCCCACTATACTTGGACAGTAGACAAAATAGTGTTTCCGCACAGGGAGCTCATGGAGTTCGTGGCTGATGAAATACATATAATTCTTATGTATGTGAACATTAAAAATCTTAAACGATAATCTTTTACCTTAAACAAAACCCTACTAACCATTGTTGAATTTATATATGCATTTATGGTCAAACGGTATTTATGTGATCCGCATGTCTGGTTTGAATCTTGTTTTTTTTCTGTTTAAAGCAAAACAGTTATATCTCGATGATTTCTTTTTTTTTCTTTATATTGAAACTATCAAATTAAGCACTTGGCACAACTATAAACCACGGTAGTTCGTTCACTATAAAATTGGCTAACGTTTTATCTCTCTCTCTCTCTCTCTCTCTCTCTCTCTCTCTCTCTCTCTCTCTCTTATATATATATAGATATATATATATATATAATTTATTTGTGTGCTGTTACATTTAAATGCATTATACTTCAGAAGTACCGCATGATATCTATTGCACGTAACTAACTGAAATTAAAGGTAACTTTTATTAACAAAAGACAAACATTGTATTAACTTATGCGTACCAATATTTACTTATAGCCAATCCCTGCTTGTCTTCCAACTAAGTCATGTCACCTCAGAATACCGGCAATTATAAACTAGATATACATACACACTCTCTCTCTCTCTCTCTCTCTCTCTCTCTCTCTCTCTCTCTCTCTCTCTCTCTCTCTCTCTCAGTATCGTTGTTATTATAACTTATGCATTACACTTTTGACAATTTAAAATGGTTATGCATTATATATAAGTTGTATAATTTGTATATAGTTATCTCTTTATATATTATGTGTCATATTCCGTCAGCGATATTGTGACAGGTTGCTTATAAAAACCTCTCTCTCTCTCTCTCTCTCTCTCTCTCTCTCTCTCTCTCTCTCTCTCTCAGTATCGTTGTTATTATAAATAAATAACATAAATACCAATTAAATTTTGATGTGCCAGATGTGCACATTTCGGAAATTCATTCCTCATCAGTGACACTAAGACTGAAAAGTTTGATAGATAAAAAACATAAGCCAAACAGTTGAAAATAATGAATCAAAAGGTCCAAAGTTATTTAAATCCAAATCCAGCTAATGAATGCTTTGCATGAGCTAATTTAAATACCGATTTCAGTAATGTTTATGCATTACACTTTTGATAATGTAAAATGGTTATGCATTATATATAAGTTGTATATTTTGTATATAGTTATCTCTTTATATATTATGTGTCATATTCCGTCAGCGATATTGTGACAGGTTGCTTATAAAAACTTGCACCCATATATGGCTGTCACATACGTACATTCACGCCTTCATACGCATGTCTTTTAACTGTCCCTGTCTCGGGATAACAAAATTATAAGTCTCTTCCACTTTCGTAGACGCTCTGCCACACCATCGCTGACGGGCATATACATATATATGTATGTGTAAGTTTGGGTTTGTGTATATATATGCATGCATACTGACCATTGTTATATTTATATGTGTAATTATTGGCCAAAAGGTATTTATGTGTTGCGCTTGACCTGTGTGGATCATGGTTTTTCTGTACAAATCGAAACACCTATTTCAGAATGATTTTTTTTTATAATGAAACTATCAAATTTAGCACATCTAGATGTAACGCATAATTATTGTACTTGTTTACTTACCACTTCATTTGGTCAGTAGTTGTGTCGTAGATACCGAATATATATATATATATATATATAGAACGGCTCTTCTCTTGCACAATCTTCCCCACCTCAGTATTATCTTTTCTTTCCACATTTTTTCCCTATTTTAATTTTCTTTTCAATTTTATATTCATGGCTTTTATTTCATTATTTCCCATTATCCATATGCTTTGTTGTGTAGGTTTGTTATTGTTCAATATATATGTACCTGTAGTTACGAGGGCCCGGTCTACTCTGTCATTTTACCAGTACTATGCTAGTAGCATAACTTAATATGCCAGTCTTATTTCAGCAACACAGAGTTAGTACTGGCCTTTTTAACACTCGTACCATCAATATCTCCAGAAGTGTCTTTACAACTCATCCAATTTTAAACATAATATTAGCAACTGTAGTCTTAACACGTCGTCTCATTTTAATATTTACACTAGGTGTATTAAGCTTAACATTTTTACCATTTTCCTCTTTTCTAATGTTTTCAATTTTGTCATTGTATTTTATACTTACATCAATTGAGACTATGAACTTACTCATAAGAAACCTTGTTTCCATAACTTCTTGTAGTGCAACTCCATGTCACTCTTTTTTTACAACTTACTTGTACTTGCGCAAACAATTAAATTTGTACCTTGTAGTTCCTTTATTAGAGTATATATCATTATGTTATTATGTATATATATGCATATTATTGTTATATGAGTCTGGTGATGTAGAGAAAAACCCTGGTCCCCATTCTATCAATACGTCAAACGATTCTTCCCTTTTTAGTCAATTTAACTCAAGCAAGTTTTTATCCTTTCTCCATTTAAACGTACAAAGTATCTTACCCAAAATCGACATAATAGGATCAGAACTTAACGATATTGATATTTTAGCATTTACAGGAAGCTGGCTTCACCCCATACTCCGGACGAAGACATTCTTCTTGATGGCTATTTCAAACCTTTTCGACGCGACAGGATTGATCAAAATGGGGGTGGTGTAATAATATATGTTAGGGATACTATTTACGTCAGGGAACGGACTGATCTTTACATCGACGGACTTGAATGCATATGGCTTGAATTCCTCATTAAAGGCAAAAAAATCTTATTTGGAACATTTTATAGACCACCTAATACTGGTCAGGACACATGGGACAAAATTGAATCATCAATAGACCTAGCAACGAACAGTTCCTCCAATTACTTAATCGTGACAGGAGACTTCAACGACGACCAATTAAAAGCTTCGAAGACAAAAATTAGACATCTACTTGACTGCTTTAGTTTAAAACAATTAATACAAGAACCTACACACTTTGACAAAAACACGTGCTCATTAATCGATCTTTTTATTACCGACAATAACGCCATAGTAGAATCTTGTGGTGTTGGAGAAACTTTCTATGACGTCAACATTCGATATCACTGTCCTATTTATATGACCTTACGACTAGACAAACCCAAACATACTTGTATCAAAAGAAAGATATGGGTCTATAAAAACGGCAACTTCCAACTATTCAGGGAAAACCTACAAAACATCGACTTTAAGACAATCATAGACGGCTATGACATTGACGATGCAGCGACAAAAATTGCAACTTGTATTCTGACAGAGGCCGATAAAACTATTCCTAACAAAGTAGTGACCATAAGACAACACGACAAACCATGGATGAAAAACGACATCAGACAAAGAAAAGAATTCACAAAATAGCCAAAAAATTTAATTTTCAAGGTCACTTGGCTAAATTCAGACAAACAAGAAATCGTTGTGTGACTGCAATTAGGAACGCTAAGACTGACTATTACAAAAAAATTGCAGAAAAGCTTACTTCAAATTCTTTGACAAGCAAAAGTTGGTGGCACATTGCCAAAATATTTATGGGTAGCCAAAATAAAAACGACTTACTTCCTCCTCTGACACATAATGGGAAAATATATACGGACGACTTGGACAAAGTTAACATACTAAACGAATACTTCACACAACAATCAACTTTAAATGACAGAAATACCGACACCCCAGTACTAACACCGTTACCATGTACAATGAAAGATTTCAACATTACTTCATCTGACGTCAAAGACACGCTGTTATTACTCGATGTCTCTAAAGCCTCTGGTCCAGATTCATTGAACCCTAGACTTTTAAAAATTGCTGCTTCTGAACTATGTGAACCGCTTTCTTATTTCTTTAATAAGCTCATTAATCTCCACACTTTTCCAACCCCGTGTAAGCTGGCCCACATTGTACCCGTTTTCAAAAAAGGCGACCGTTCTGTCATATCTAATTACAGGCCTATCTCTCTTCTTAACATAACTTGGTAAAATAATTGAAAGATGTGTACTAAAATATCTGCTTAATTATATCTATCAGAACAGGATTATCACAAGCTTCCAGTCAGGATTCACTCATGGAGAATCTACTGTTAATCAACTTCTATCTATTTGTAACGAAATAGGCTCAGCTCTTGACAACGGAAATGAAGTTAGATTAGTTTTCTGTGACATAAGTAAGGCATTCGACCGAGTTTGGCATAGAGGATTGCTTGTCAAAATGGAGTCGATTGGGATAAGGGGTAACTTGTTACACTTGTTTCATAGTTATTTAAGTAATCGTCACCAGCGGGTTGTTTCAAATAACTTTTCCTCTTCTTGCTTACCCGTCACCGCCGATGTCCCCCAGGGATCTATTGTAGCTAGAATAGTAACTGGGGCAACCAAATTAACAAGTTTAAATTTATCATATCAAGATGTTGGGTGGGAAACACTAGAAACAAGAAGGAAAATTCACAGATTAAACCAATTTTTTAAGATGTATCACAGGCAATCTCCTACTTATCTATCTCAAATTATTCCATCTACAAGTTCTGAAATTCACTCCTATAACACCCGTTCATCTGAAAATTTAGAAACTATACTATGTAGAACAGACTTTTATTATAAATCATTCCTCCCTTCCACAATAAGAGACTGGAATAATATTCCAGCTTCAGTTAGAAATAGTTCGCTTAGTATTTTTAAATCATTCATAAACCATAAAAGTCAAATACCTCAACATTTTTACACAGGTAGCCGCTTAGGACAAATATATCACACAAGACTTAGGTTAAAATGTAGTTCATTAAATCATCATTTGTATTGTAAAAACCTCGTTGATAATCCCAATTGTGCATGCGGTCAAACTGAAACTACAAAACATTTTCTTCTACACTGCAACTTGTATAATGATATACTACGAAACAGCACCATCCATACTATAAACGTCTTCTATGATCTTGATACATTGTTATTTGGCAATCATAACCTGACTCATGCTCAAAACAATGAAATTTTTACAATAGTACAAAATTACATACTTTCAACAAAGAGGTTTTCTGTTTGAAAAACGTTACGGTATCTTGAACTTACGAAACTTAACACGATTGCAATTGTAATTTGAAACGTCACTCTTTTTTCCTAATTACAACATAACCTACACACTTATTTTTTTATTTACTTATTTATTTATCTATTTATTTGTTTACTTATTTATAATCTTATTTACTTACCTACTTACTCAGATAATTAGTTGTTCATTCATTTATTTATTTATTTATCACACATGTTTCCCTCAGTCTATGACATGCAATATTGTAAATTGTATATTTATAATTGTTGAGGAAACCGGTTTATATAAGAGTATACTCTTGTTCTGGGATCCTCTGTGTATATATTGTTAATTATCCTTGTAAAATGTAGTTTACGAAATAAAATATTGTTTAAAAAAAAAAAAAAAAACAAAAAAAAAAAAAAACAAAAAAAAAAAACAAAAAAAAAAAAAAAAAGACGAAGCTTTAAACAGGACTTTGTATAAATTTCTTGACTTAATGTTTTGGACATTGTTGGTAGTTTTTTATCGTATGGATCATTCTGAAAAAACTGTATACAAATGTAAATCGTAATAATAAATATTTATATTTATCTTTAATAATCAAATTTTTTTTTTAATTTATTATATATTAGCTTTGCATATTTATTTTTTTTAACTTTTAATGTAATTGTCCTTTACTAATTATGATGTTTCGTTCATGAGAAAACACTTTGTATCGATCTCTTCGTTTGATACTGTAAAATTGTTAAATTTAAACTTAACAAAGTAATTAATGCCAAGCAATTCTCATACAAGCCACTGCGGTAGCTCAGTTGGTAGAGTGCTCGCTCCGTAAGTGGAAGGTCGTGGGTTCGAACCCCGGCCGGGTCTGACCCAAGACTTGAAAGTGTGTAGTGACTGTTCTTTTGCCAAGCACTCGGCATTACGGGATTACGAAATGAAAGTCACGGTTCTTTCGGATAAAATAAACGAGGTCCCGTGTTATGGCAGGCATGGCACGATAAAGAACCCTGCTGTATAATGCCATCAGCGCAACGCACAGGCAAAATCTCTGCACTTTCGCCTATAGCTAGCGACGTCTCGATATAAGTGAAATATTCTTGACTGGGACGTTCAACACAATTACTCAACTCAACTAAACTCCAGTCTAGAGGTCTGTCAAACAAAGAATTTTAATTTTCTTGGCTTTTTTCCAACTTCACAGAAGCTGTCATAAGAATTTTATAAAAATCTTTACTGCCTTTCTCGTTTCTGTATAATATTCTACAGATAAAGGATATGTCTAGGTGAAGCAAGTTAATTTGATTTGATTTGATTGATAGCTTTTTATATATGAAATAATAGAGTTTTAATACCGAGGTATTCAACAAAGTTTGTTCTGACAGTAGGATATCTTTGTACAAAGTCATCAAAGCTTATAATGTTTCAATTTTCATTCATGATATCTTTAATAAAAGAAATGCTGATTATTGTATGTTTTTGTTGTGTTTTTTTAAGGTTTAATCTGATTATTGTATGTTTTAGCTGTGCAATTCTGCATTTAAGTTGTGTTATCGTTGATTTTAGTTGTGTTATCGTACATTTTAGCTGATTTTTGTATGTTTTTGCTGTGTTTTTGTACGTTTTAGCTGATTATTGTATGTTTTAGCTGTGTGATTCTGCGTTTTACTTGTGTTTGCTGTTTTTCCTTATATTTTAGTTGATTTTTGTATGTTTTTGCTGTGTTTTGTACGTTTTTGCTGTGTTTTGTACGTTTTTGCTGTGTTTTGCTACATTTCAGCTGATTATTGTATGTTTTTGCTGTTTTTTTTGTACGTTTTCGCTGAAAATGGTTTGTTTTAGCTGTTTTATTGTGCGTTTAAGTTGTGTTATCGTGGATTTAAGTTGTTTTATCGTACATTTTCGCTGATTATTATATGTTTTAGCTGTGTTATTATGCGTTTTTGCTGTGTTTTGCTACATTTTAGCTGTTAATTGTATATTTATGCTTGGTTTTTGTATGTTTTGGCTGATTATTGTATATTTTAGCTTTTCTATTCTGCGTTTTAGTTGTGTTATAGTTGATTTTAGTTGTGTTATCGTACATTTTAGCTGATTATTGTGCGTTTTTGCTGTGTTTTGTTACATTTTATTTGATTATTGTACGTTTTTGCTGTGTTTTGCTACATTACAGCTGATTATTGTATGTTTTTGCTGGGTTTTTGTACGTTTTTGCTGTGTTTTGTTACAATTTAGCTGATAATTGTATGTTTTTGCTGTGTTTTTGTACGTTTTAGCTGATATTGTATGTTTTAGTTGTGTTATTGTGCGTTTTAGTTGTGTTTTCAAGTATTTTAGTTTTGTTATCGTACATTTCAGCTGATTATTGTATGTTTTAGCTGTGCTATTGTGCGTTTTAGTTGTGTTATCGTGGATTTTAGTTGTGTTATTGTACATTTTAGCTGATTATTGTATGTTTTTACTGTGTTTTTGTACGTTCTAGCTGATTATTGTATTTTTTAGCTGTGCTATTGTGCGTTTTAGTTGTGTAATCGTGGATTTTAGTTGTGTTATGGTACATTTTAGCTGATTATTTTATGTTTTAGCTGTGCTATTGTGCGTTTCAGTTTTGTTATCGTGGGTTTTAGCTGATTATTGTATGTTTTAGCTGTGTTATTGTGCGTTTTTGCTGTGTCTTGCTACATTTTAGTTGATTATTGTATGTTTTTCCTGTGTTTTTGTACGTGTTAGATGTGTTTTGCATTTAGCTGATAATTGTATGTTTTAGCTGTGTTTTTGTACATTTTTGCTGTGTTTTGCTACATTTTAGCTGATTTTGGTATGTTTTTGCTGTGATTTTATACGTTTTGCTGATTATTTTATGTTAAGCTTTGCTATTGTGTTATTGTACATTTTAGCTGATTATTGTATGTTTTTACTGTGTTTTTGTACGTTCTAGCTGATTATTGTATTTTTTAGCTGTGCTATTGTGCGTTTTAGTTGCGGAATCGTGGATTTTAGTTGTGTTATCGTACATTTTAGCTGATTATTGTATGTTTCAGCTATGTTTTTTGCGTTTTTGCTGATTATTGTATGATTTTGCTGTGTTTTGGTACGTTTTATCTGATTTTTATGTTTTAGATGTGGTATTGTGCGTTTCAGCTGATAATTGTATTTTAGTTTTGTTATTGTGCGTTGTTGTTGTGTTTTCTCGTTTTAGCTGATTCAATTGTGCGTTTTAGTTGTGTTATGGTACATTTTAGCTGATTTTGTATGTTTTAGCTGTGTTATTGTGCGTTTTTGCTGTGTTTTGCTACATTTTGGCTGATTATTGTATGTTTTAGCTGTGTTATTGTGCGTTTTTGCTTTGTTTTGCTACATTTTAGCTGATTATTGTATGTTTTTGCTGTGTTTTGGTACGTTTTAGCTGATTATAGTATGTTTTAGTTGTGTTTTTGTGCGTTTTAGTTGTGTTATCGTGAATTTTAGTTGTGTTATCGTACCTTATAGCTGATAATTGTATGTTTTAGTTTTGTTATTGTGCGTTTTAGCTGTGTTTTGCTAAATTTTAGCTGATTATTGCATGTTTTAGCTGTTTTTCTACGTTTTAGCTGATTATTGTATGTTTTCGCTGTGTTTTTGTACGTTTTACTTGTATTATCGTACGTTTTAGCAGATTATTGTAAGATTTTACTGTTTTTTGGTATGTTTGAGCTGTTTTTTGTTGGTTTAAGCTGTGCTACTTTAGGTTTTAGTTGTGTTATCAGTACATTTAAATAATGTTTTTGTAGGTTTTAGCACATTATTGTACGTTTTCGCTGTGTTTTTGTACGTTTTACTTGTGTTATCGTACGTTTTAGCAGATTATTTTATGTTTTACTGGTTTTTTTTGTCGTTTTAGTTGTGTTATCGTGGATTTTAGTTGTGTTATGGTACATTTCAGCTAATTATTGTATGTTTTAACTGTGTTATTGTGCGTTTTGTTGTGTTATTGTATATTTCAGCTAATTATTGTATGTTTTAGCTGTCTTATTTTGCGTTTTTTTTTCTGTGTTTTGCTACATTTTGGCTGATTATTGTATGTTTTGCTGTGTTTTTGTACGTTTTAGCTGATTATTGTATGTTTTAGTTATGTTATTGTGCGTTTTTTCTTTGTTTTGGTTTATTTTAGCTGATTATCATATGTTTTTGATGCGTTATTGTACGTTTTAGCTGATTAAGAAGGTTTTTGCTAAGTTTTTCTACGTGTTAGCTGAATATTGTATGTTTTAAGCTGGGTTATTTACGTTTTTGCTGTGTTTTGCTACATTTTAGCTGATTATTGTATGTTTTAGCTGTGTTTTTGTACGTTTCACTTGTGTTATCGTACGTTTTAGCAGATTATTGAAACTTTTTACTGTGTTTTTGTAGGTTTTCACTGGTTTTTGTAGGTTTAAGTTGTTTTTTGTAGCTTTAAGCTGTGCTACTGTAGGTTTAGTTGTGTTATCGTACATTTAAGCCGTGTTTTTGTAGGTTATAGTAGGTTTAAGTTGTTTTTTGTAGGTTTCAGCTGTGCTACTGTAGGTTTTAGTTGTGTTATGGTACATTTAAGCCGTGTTGTTGTAAGTATTAGCTGGTTTTTGTAGGTTTAAGATGTGCTACTGTAGGTTTTTGTTGTGTTATCGTACATTTAAGCCGTGTTTTTGTAGGCTTTAGCAAATTATTGTACGTTTTAGCTGTTTTTTGGTACGTTTTAATTGTGTTATCGTACGTTTTAGCAGATTATTGTATGTTTTTACTGTGTTTTTGTAAGTTTTAGCTGTGTTTTTGTACGTTTTACTTGTGTTTTTGTACGTTTTACTTGTGTTGTCGTACGTTTTAGCAGATTATTGTATGTTTTTAATGTTTTTTGTAAGTTTTAGCTGTTTTTGCAGGTTTAAGCTGTGCTACTGTAGGTTTTAGTTGTGTTATCGTACATTTAAGCCGTGTTTTTGTAGGCTTTATGGTACATTTTAGCTGATAATTGTAGTGTTTTAGTTATGTTATTGTGCGTTTTGCTGTGATTTGCTAGATTTTAGCTGATTATTGTATGTTTTAGCTGTTTGTCTACGTTCAGCAGATTATTGTACGTTTTAGCTCTGTTTTTGTACGTTTTAGTTGTGTTATGGTACGTTTTAACAGGTTATTGTAAGTTTTTACTGTGTATTTGTAGGTTTTAGCTGGTTTTTGTAGGTTTAGCTGTGCTACTCTAGGTTTAAGTTGTGTTATCGTACATTTAAGCAACGTTTTTGTAGGTTTTAGCAGATTATTGTACGTTTTCGCTGTGTGTTATCGTACGTTTTAGCAGATTATTTTATGTTTTTACTGTGTTTTTGTCGTTTTAGTTGTGTTATCGTGGATTTTAGTTGTGTTATGGTACATTTCAGCTGATTATTGTATGTTTTAACTGTGTTATTGTGCGTTTTGTTGTGTTATTGTATATTTCAGCTAATTATTGTATGTTTTAGCTGTCTTATTGTGCGTTTTTCTGTGTTTTGCTACATTTTGGCTGATTATTGTATGTTTTTGCTGTGTTTTTGTACGTTTTAGCTGATTATTCTATGTTTTAGTTATGTTATTGTGCGTTTTTGCTTTGTTTTGGTTTATTTTAGCTGATTATCATATGTTTTTGATGCGTTATTGTACGTTTTAGCTGATTAAGAAGGTTTTTGCTTAGTTTTTCTACGTGTTAGCTGAATATTGTATGTTTTAGCTGTGTTATGTGCTTTTTTGCTGTGTTTTGCTACATTTTAGCTGATTATTGTATGTTTTAGCTGTGTTTTTGTACGTTTCACTTGTGTTATCGTACGTTAAGTAGATTATTGTAACTTTTTACTTTGTTTTTGTAGGTTTTCACTTGTTTTTGTAGGCTTAAGTTGTTTTTTGTAGGTTTAAGCTGTGCTACTGTAGGTTTTAGTTGTGTTATCGTACATTTAAGCCGTGTTTTTGTAGGTTATAGTAGGTTTAAGTTGTTTTTTGTAGGTTTCAGCTGTGCTACTGTAGGTTTTAGTTGTGTTATGGTACATTTAAGCCGTGTTGTTGTAGGTTTTAGCTGAATATTGTATGTTTTAGCTGTCTTATGTGCGTTTTTGCTGTGTCTTGCTACATTTTAGTTGATTATTGTATGTTTTTCCTGTGTTTTTGTACGTGTTAGATGTGTCTTGCATTTAGCTGATAATTGTATGTTTTAGCTGTGTTTTTTGTACATTTTTGCTGTGTTTTGTTGTGTTATCGTACATTTAAGCCGTGTTTTTGTAGGTTATAGTAGGTTAAAGTTGTTTTTTTGTAGGTTTCAACCGTGCTACTGTAGGTTTTAGTTGTGTTATGGTACATTTAAGCCGTGTTGTTGTACGTTTTAGCTGATTTTTGTATGTTTTAGCTGTGCCATTGTGCGTTTTTAGTTGTGTAATCGTGGATTTTAGTTGTGTTATTGTACATTTTAGCTGATTATTGTATGTTTTTACTGTGTTTTTGTACGTTCTAGCTGATTATTGTATTTTTTAGCTGTGCTATTGTGCGTTTTAGTTGTGTAATCGTGGATTTTAGTTGTGTTATGGTACATTTTAGCTGATTATTTTATGTTTAAGCTGTGCTATTGTGCGTTTCAGTTTTGTTATCGTGGGTTTTAGCTATTATTGTATGTTTTAGCTGTGTTATTGTGCGTTTTTGCTGTGTCTTGCTACATTTTAGTTGATTATTGTATGTTTTTCCTGTGTTTTTGTACGGGTTAGATGTGTCTTGCATTTAGCTGATAATTGTATGTTTTAGCTGTGTTTTTTGTACATTTTTGCTGTGTTTTGCTACATTTTAGCTGATTTTGGTATGTTTTTGCTGTGATTTTATACGTTTTGCTGATTATTTTATGTTTAAGCTTTGCTATTGTGCGTTTTAGTTGCGGTATCGTGGTTTTTAGTTGTGTTATCGTACATTTTAGCTGATTATGTATGTTTCAGCTATGTTTTTTGCGTTTTTGCTGTTTTTTGCTACATTTTAGCTGATTATTGTATGTTTATGAAGTGTTTTTATACGTTTTAGCTGATTTTTGTATGTTTCAGCTGTGCTATTCTGCGTTTTGGTTTTGTTTTCGTTAATTTTAGTTCTGTTATCGTACATTTTAGCTGATTATTGTATGTTTTAGCTGTGTTTTTTGCGTTTTTGCTGTGTTTTGATACATTTAACTGATAATTGAATGTTTTAGCTGTGTGTTTTAAGGTTTCAGCTGATTATTTTATGTTTTAGCTGTGCAATTCTGCGTTTTTAGCTGTGCAATTCTGCATTTTAGTTGTGTTATCGTTGATTTTAGTTGTGGTATCGTACATTTTAGCTGATTTTTGTATGTTTTGCTGTGTTTTTGTACGTTTTAGCTGATTATTGTATGTTTTAGCTGTGTGATTCTGCGTTTTACTTGTGTTATGGTGGATTTTAGCTGATTATTGTCTGTTTCAGCCGTGTTATTGTTTTTCCTTATATTTTAGTTGATTTTTGTATGTTTTTGCTGTGTTTTGTACGTTTTTTCTGTGTTTTGCTACATTTTAGCTGATTATTGTATGTTTTGCTGTGTTTTTGTTCGTTTCCGCTGAAAATGGTTTGTTTTAGCTGTTTTATTGTGCGTTTAAGTTGTGTTATCGTGGATTTTAGTTGTTTTATCGTACATTTTTGCTGATTATTATATGTTTTAGTTGTGTTATGCGTTTTTGCTGTGTTTTGCTACATTTTGGATGATTATTGTATGTTTTAGTTGTGTTATGGTACGTTTTAGCCGATCCATGCATTTTTAAGTTGTGTTATTGTGCGTTTTTGCTTTGTTTTCCTATATTTTAGCTGATTATCATATGTTTTTGCTGTTGTTTTGTACGTTTTAGCTGATTATTGTATGTTTTAGCTGGGTTTTTCTATGTTTTAGCTGATTAATGTATGTTTTAGCTGTGCGATTGTGCGTGTTAGTTGTGTAATCATGGAAATTAGTTGTGTTATGGTACATTTTAGCTGATAATTGTATGTTTTAGTTATGTTATTGTGCGTTTTTCTGTGATTTGCTAGATTTTAGCTGATTATTGTATGTTTTAGCTGTTTTTCTACGTTCAGCTGATTATTGTATGTTTTAGCTGTGCTATTGTGCGTTTAGTTGCGTTATCTTGGATTTTAGTTGAGTTATTGTACATTTTAGCTGATTATGTATGTTTTAGATGTGATATTGTGCGGTTTGGATGTGTTTTGCTACATTTAAGCTGATTAATGAATGATGTTTTTGCTTTGTTTTTGTATGTTTTAGCTGATTATTGTATGTTTTAGCTGTGTTATTGTGCGTTTAAGTTGTGTTATGGTACATTTCAACTGATTATTGTATGTTTTAGATGTGTTATTATGCTACATTTTGGCTGATTATTTTATGTTTTTGTTGTGTTTTGGTACGTTTCAGCTGATTTTTGTATGTTTCAGCTGTGCTATTGTGCGTTTTAGTTGTGTAATCGTGGATTTTAGTTGTGTTATGGTACATTTTAGCTGATTATTTTATGTTTTTGCTGTGTAGCTGTGTTTTTTCTACGTTTTAGCTGAATTATGTATGTTTTAGCTGTGCGATTGTGCGTGTTAGTTGTGTAATCATGGAATTTAGTTGTGTTATGGTACATTTTAGCTGATAATTGTATGTTTTAGTTATGTTATTGTGCGTTTTGCTGTGATTTGCTAGATTTTAGCTGATTATTGTATGTTTAAGCTGTTTTTCTACGTTCAGCTGATTATTGTATGTTTTAGCTGTGCTATTGTGCGTTTTAGTTGTGTTTTTCTTGGATTTTATTTGTGTTATTGTACATTATAGCTGATTATTGTATGTTTTAGCTGTGTTATTGTGCGTTTTGTTGATGTTATTGTATATTTCAGCTGATTATTGTATGTTTTAGCTGTGTTATTGTGCGTTTTTTTTCTGTGTTTTGCTACATTTTGGCTGATTATTGTATGTTTTTGCTGTGTTATTGTACGTTTTAGCTGATTATTGTATGTTTAAGGTTTGTTATTGTGCGTTATTGCTGTGTTTTTTGTAGGTTTAAGATGTGCTACTGTAGGTTTTTGTTGTGTTATCGTACATTTAAGCCGTGTTTTTGAAGGCTTTAGCAGATTATTGTACGTTTTCGCTGTGTGTTATCGTACGTTTTAGCAGATTATTTTATATTTTTACTGTGTTTTTGTCGTTTCAGTTGTGTTATCGTGGATTTTAGTTGTGTTATCGTACATTTTAGCTGATTATTGTATGTTTTACCTGTGAAATTGTGCGTTTGGATGTGTTTTGCTACATTTTAGCTGATTATTGAATGTTTTTGTTTTGTTTTTGTAGGTTTTAGCTGATTTTTGTATGTTTTAGCTGTGTTATAGTGCGTTTTGTTGTGTTATGGTTACATTTCAGCTGATTATTGTATGTTTTTGCTGTGTTTTGGTACGTTTTAGCTGATTTTGTATGTTTCAGCTGTGCTTATTGTGCGTGTTTGCTGATTATTGTGTTTTACTTTTGTTATTGTACGTTGTTGTTTTTTCTACATTTTACATTTTACATTTTCTACATGTTTTTACTGTGATTTATACGTTTTTCTTGTGTTAATCGTACGTTTTAGCAGATTATTGTATGTTTTTACTGTGTTTTTGTAGGTTTTAGCTGTTTTTTGGCAGGTTTAAGCTGTGTTACTGTAGTTTTAGTTGTGTTTTCGTACATTTAAGCCGTGTTTTTGTAGGCTTTAGCAGATTATTGTAACTTTTTACTGGTTTTTGTAGGTTTTCGCTGGTTTTTGTAGGTTTAAGTTGTTTTTGTAGCTTAAGCTGTGCTACAGTAGGTTTTAGTTGTGTTTTCGCACAATTAGCATAGCTTTGTAGGCTTTAGCAGATTGTTGTACGTTTTCGCTGTGTTTTTGTACGTTTTACTTTGTATTATCGTAGCTTTTAGCCAAATTATCGTAAGTTTTTACAGTTTTTTGGTATTTTTGAGCTGTTTTTTGTAGGTTTAAGCTGTGCTACTGTAGGTTTTAGTTGTGTTAATCTTACATTTAAGCAGTGTTTTTGTAGGTTTTAGTTAGTTTTTAGTAGGTTTAAGTTGTTTATTGTAGGTTTAAGCTGTTTTTTATAGGTTTTAAGCTGTGCTGCTGTAGGTTTGAATTGTGTTATGGTACATTTATCCGTGTTGTTGTCGTTTACAGCAGATTATTGTAAGTTTAACTGTGATTTTGGCAGGTTTTAGCTGTGTTTTTGTACGTTAATACTTGTGTTATCGAACGTTTTAGCAGATGATTCTATGTTTACTGTGTTTTTGTAGGTTTAGCTGTTTTTGCAGGTTTGAGCTGTGCTACTGTAGGTTTTAGTTGTGTTATCGTACATTTAAGCCGT